>OZ038380.1:18266376-18301376 GCA_964036045.1 Eutreptiella sp. 'Long Island Sound 2002' | reverse complement strand
GCGTTTAGACCCCCGCCCCCCTAACCGCGCCTTCAGAGGTCAAACCCCTGTCCCTCGGCTGTGCTTACTTGCCCTCCTGCCAAACTGTCTGGTTGATGATGAGCATGGCCCTGCCAGTGTGCGTAGCCACTGCGTTGCACAGGCCCCCGAGAGGCATAGTCCGGGGCCACGTTGATACAATCGCGTGTATGTGTGCGACTGCATCGGGTTTCACTGTGCATCTCTTGCAAAAGGTCAGCGGCAGAGTCAGCAGTGGCCTGCCACCCCCGAGTCCAATGCAGGGGGGCCTGAGACGCCCGGGTGGGTCAGCCTGCACTTTTGGTAACAGTGGGGCCCCAGTCGCTCTGTGCGAGTCGAGTGCATGTGGTCACACCAGGAGCTTGGTGCACAGGCATGACTGCACTCCACACGCGCATCGATATCTCTGGAATGGGACGTCCTGCTCCACGGGACGCAATCTCGTCTGACGGTACGGCGGGACATGGCTGGTTGTGGAATGAAGGGCCCCTGCACACATGGCCGGTGTGCGCTTGGTTCAGGGCGAGCGTGGCCCTGGCCAAAGTAGGTCCAACATGCGGCAAAACTGGGTCGCGCATGGTGTTCGCCAACACCGCTTGGGATGCCAACACAACCGTTCTGAGCCCCTCCTGAGCCAGTGGTGGTTTGTGTTAGTCCGCCGAAAGCCAGAAGAACACTTGGACCCGGGCCATTTTTTGGGGACCGACAATGGGGCAGACCACAGGGCAAACGACACAAGGTCTCCCACAGCGATGCCAGACACGTCTGGTTGCTCTCTCGGTGTTGTCTCCTCGGAAACTCCCGGTGGTGACAAGCGCGCACTGTGTTCGTGAACAAAGCCGGCCGTTGGAAACGGGAAGGAAAAGGGGTGGCGGGCGGGTACGTTGCGGGTTTCCGGTGCATTCCGACCCCTGAATCATTCAGATCAGGTTCGGAAAAGCAGAGCCAATGTGCACATAGGCCTGGGAGCACGGTAACCCGGATACCACTGCCGTCCATTGCCGGAGGCGGGTTTGGGTTGCCTTTCATGTGGGAGAGAAATGAGCTGCCCTTGCGGCATCGAATACCAGACAAGCTGCCACGCATGTCGCACACGTGTGTGTCTGCCACCAGTTGTCCTGGCACAAAATCCATATCCGGAATACGAAGCCAGATTGGTGTGCAGGTTTGTGACGGAGGTAGAACAGCACAGACTGCCTGTGTTTCGCCTCAGGCACCTTGGCAGGCCCGTGATTCGTATGCCCCCCCCCCCCCCTTCCCGAAAAGGAGGACGTGGGTGTTGATTCTTACAGTTGTGGAATTCCTGTGATTATTTCCAAACGCAGAACCAAATCACTGATTTGGGTTTTTGCCATGCCCCCACTATTCCCCATTACTATGCCCCATTGCTATGCCCCATTGCTATGCCCCATTGCTGTGCCCATACTGCTATGCCCCATAATTGGTCTCCAGGGGATAGTGCCGGCTGAAGTGCCGCGACGAACACGGGCTAGAGGACAGGAAAAGGGTGAGGAGGGCGGCAGCCAAACGACAGCTCAGGGGTGTTCAGCACACAGGGGGTGAGCAACACCCCCTTCCCCCAAATGCGTGCACGCAGGCACAACTCTGTGTGCGCATGGACAGTGGCAGTCCCTCACGACGGAAAGCCACACAACGGTGCGAAGGCAACACAGAATTGGCAGAATACATGGATCACACTGTCCGTTCCTGCTGCTTAGGGAAGGATTGCAAGGCGACTGCGTGCAAACCTTTGGGGCATGGTGGCACGGAGTGCGCCTCGCAGGGCCAGGAATGCGAGGGTGCCCACCCAGGCCTGCGCTTGAAGGAGGGGCGGGGGGGGGGGGGGGCGTGCCCCGCCAACAGGAGTTGTCAGTTACGCTCCAACCGCATCCTTCCAACCCCAACTGCGGCTACACCAATTTTGTGTGCGCCGCCTGATGCTCCGCCACCAAGCCGGGCAATTGCTTTTCGGCTGCGTTGCAGCGGCGGTGTTGCGGCCGTCGTCCGCGCCATAGTGCAAGCCCTAGAGCGCCGCGGCCGTGCCCAGCCTGCAGGGGCAGCTGTCCGCACGGTGGGCTCAACTGGTGTTACAACCGGGGCCGCAGCGGGAGGACGGTGTCATCCCCGTTCAGGGACTCATTGTGTACAGGAGCTGGCTGCAATACCCTCCGACCTCCCCTTCCTCCCCACCCCCGGAATGGTCCGAAAGAGATGGATGAGGTGAATCATCACTCTCTCACCGTGGCCCCCACACCGTCGCCACCCAGCCCTTACTCCCACCCAACCATTGCTCGCCTCAACATTGTTCCCGTTACCCCCTCACCGTCACTGGGCAACCATCGCCCTGACCAGTCGCCTGACCCCCTGAGCCCACGCTAAGACACCCCCTCTTTCTTATTCGCACACCCCTCCTCTTATTCGCATGGGGACAGGGATCCCTCCGCAACCCGCCCATGGGGCCTGGCTTCCGATTCAACAAATGGTGGTGCTGTGGCTGTATGGCGTTCTGTGAGGTGGATGTGGCTTCGAAGAGGAAACCGCAGCAGCAGCGGGGTACGTCTCTATCATTGCCGCAGGACAGCGCCCGTCATACAATGGCCACTGCTACACGACGCCTCTGGTGCGCCTTCCCAGCACCTGCGCTTCCCGGCCCCGCCTCCTTGACCCGCCATGCTGGGTCTGCCCCCCCCCCCTCCGCAGGTTCTTGCATGCCTCGGACAGAGGGGCCGCCGGCAACTTGCCCTCATCTCAGCGGACGATGGGAGCGAGTTTGGCTGGGCCCGCTGAAGGCCGGGAGGTGCGGGCGTTTTCTGAGTCACGGGGGGAAGGGGTGGACGCTCGACCACCCCCCCCTTCCCCCCGACTCACAGGCCCGACCCCACTGCGGGGGGGCTCAGCCATGCACCAAGACCTGCCACGAGTGTCTGCCACCTCAAACATGATCCAGTGGTCGGCAGCCTTGTCAAATCAATTAGATCACCAACCGGAAGCGTTTGCCTCTGCCCGACGTCTGTGTGTGTCTGTGGCTGGGGGTGGGGGTTGGGGGGGGGCACGAAGTACTGAGTGGGGCTTGGCGCAGAGCTGAGCCCTGGTGAGATGCGGGTCCCTGGCGGAAGCACATGGCATGTTCGCCCCCACCCACCCACCCACCGCCCCGCCAACCCTCGCGAAAATACAAAGCAAAACCACCTTCGGCGCCTTTGGCACCCACTATGGGACCCAGTCAGCCCTAATCCAGTGGACCCCTCCCCCTCCCTCATCCCCCTCTTGGCAAACCCCCACGGGGGAAGGGCAGTTCTCAAGGAACTCCCCTTTGCTCTGACGTGGGGTATCCGCAGCACCAAAATCAACAAAAAGGCCCGTGACTGGCCCCTCAGATGTCAACTCCCCCTTCCTCCCCAAACCCGCCACCCCCCAGCAGCCCCCCCACCGTCTCCTCGTCCCCCACCGCCTCCGCCTCCGCGTCCGGTCCCTCGTCGACGGGGCTCGGCTCCCCCGGGCCCCGGCCCACCGCCGGGTACTCGTGCACAGCGGCGTGCAGGTTCTTGTGCACCTTCTTTGCCTCGTACTGCCTCTCGAACCCCGCGAAATCCGCCTCCCCCCACCAGCCCAGCGTCTGCAGGACCGCCGGCGTGAACTCGTTCAGCATCCACTTCTGCGCGACGCACGCGGCGTACAGCCGAGCGCGCGCGCACGGCTTGCGCCCCCCCGGCAGGGCCCAGCACATCGTGTACGCCTCCTGCAGGTCCACCTTCTTGGACACCCCCTTGCGGGTCGCAACGTGGTCGTAGCCGGGGAAGTTGTCCCCTTCGAACGGCACGATGCGCACGAGCCGGACGCTGCGCTCGGACGCCAACTTGTGCAGCTCCCAGCGGCGGTAGATCATGCGGTCTTTGACAGAGACGTGGATCTCTCCGTCGGGGTTGACCAGGCGCTTGGCCTGCATGAAGAAGGAGGACAGCAGCAGTTTGTTGGCCTGGATGCTGATCTCCACCTGCGAGACGGGAGGGGCAGGGGGTGAGGGAGAGGCGCGGTCATAAGGGGCAAGGGGAGGTAGAGGACCGGTGCAGAAGCAGGCGGTTCAAAGGGACATAGACATGCATTGAGCGAGGGGCAGGCAGGGCATCGAAGGCGGCGTGGGGTTGCGGGTTGGCATCTTCGGTTTCAAGCGTTTTGTAGAGGCGTGCCTGCGGGGCCTTGTGACGGAGTGTGTGCATGTGGGGGACGGGCGCTGCGCCCAGCGGGCTCTGGACGACCGATGCTTTGGCGGTGCAGTGTTTCCGCTGATCAGCCCTGTTTGATTGTGTGCTGACCGGACTCACGCACATGTTGGAGCGTGCGGGAGGTCTGTGGAGGGCTCTAAGTGGCATACGCAGAGCTACGGAAAGCGACACCGAACCCTCCCACCCCCAAACACAGCCACACACACGCGTGCGCGCGCACACACGCACACAGCCCCACACAACCGCATTTGTCTGGGTACAGTACTGCTGCATCCAGGAGCACAAAGCGCTCCAATGCCGCTGATGGTGCGGTGGGCGGTGTACAGGGGGATTGCCCTGCTCAGTCATGACGGCATCGCCACGCATCTGAACGGAGGTCAACCCGTGAATCCGTGGGTCCCACCGACCCCCAGTCCTTGCGGTTCAGGCCAGGCCTCCGGCTGACAGGCCTGGTACCACGGAACAAGGGCCTTGTTCACCCGTACCGCACGGTGGCGGCTTCGACCGGCAAACCAAATGCTTCGGTTG
The DNA here is from genome assembly GCA_964036045.1 of Eutreptiella sp. 'Long Island Sound 2002'. Taxonomy (NCBI): domain Eukaryota; phylum Euglenozoa; class Euglenophyceae; order Eutreptiales; family Eutreptiaceae; genus Eutreptiella; species Eutreptiella sp. 'Long Island Sound 2002'. Next base: position 18,296,607 of record OZ038380.1, on the reverse strand, counting down.
GGTTGACTTCATTGGCTCACACCTGATGAACGGCAAATGCTGGGGCCATGGGACGCCGACCCCCAACAACAATTTGGGACCGTCATTCCTGCACACCCCAACAGAGCAACACCACTGCTGACCACCACCCGTTTTGAGTCTGAGCCCAGGGGGTGTCCTGCGAGCGGAAACACGGCACTTCTCCATAGACCCAGAACTGGCGGAGGAAATGAGTGATTTCCAAGACACTACACACAACTCCAGCCTGACATTTGGAAAGGGTGGGTATGCACCGGTCCTTGTTTATCAGGGGGGGGGGGGTGCGGGCCTTTTGTACCCACCCACCCAGAAGCAATGGAGGTCCCACCCAGACAACCCTCCTCTCCCCTCATAAACATGTAGGGGGTCGGACCCCACCTACCGACTGACCCTGGGCCCCAAAACTCGGAAGAATTGAAAATGGCATTTTTGGAACCAGCGGAAACGGGTTTAGAGAAAACCTCATTTGCCTGGCATTTGGTGAGAAAAAATGTTCCAACCATTTTCGACCGCGAAAAAATTTTTTTTGGTGCCTTCGGCGCCGGAGTTTGTAGCCCACCAAACCACCAACCAGGGTTTGAGATTTTTGACCTACCCACCCAGGCTGGGACACGCACCCAGACCCCCCCCCCCCCTCTAACTTAATTCCTTGGCACAGGGTGACGGGAAATCAGTGATACCTAGCGACCAAAGCGCTGCAATATGCCTTCGCAGATATCATTCGTGGATGTGCATACGAAAGCTGTGCCAAACAATGGTGGTGAACACACCTGCCACTGGCCAAAAAATAGGTTGCAGAGGTCAGGGTTCTCAGGATCCCACTCGGGCCGCACAGAGCCAGACACAGCGAACCCGAACCATACACAGAGCCCCCCCCCTCCCCACACACACCCACCCACACATCCAGAGCCAGACAGGGCCACACAGAAGCACGCAGGCCCCACCGTATGCCATACCCAAGCCCCGCCCATGCCCCCACCAACTTCCCACCCAAGCCCCATCCAAGCCCAAGGCCAGCCCCACCCATGCCTCATCCAACCGGAGGGTGACCGCACAATCCCCTGACGATCCCCAAGCTTCTTCAGACTTGCCAGAATTCATTGCCTGCAAGCCTTTGGGGCACAATCGTCTCGTCCCCCCGGACAATACACGCCCTTCCACCACCGCCCGGAGCTGCTTTGTCCAAGGGGGCCCTACGTGACGGGGCACGCACCTCCTCTGCGTCGTCGGACGTCTGCTGGTGGTCGGTGTGCGGGAAGTTGAAGACGATGAAGCAGTACTGCGTGCCGTTGACGCGGGAGTCGCGGATCATCTGCGTGGCGTCCAGGCCGAAGTGCACCTGCGCGCCCATGGCCCGGCACTGGCTCACGCAGTTCACGGGGTACTTGCTCTTCACGTCCTCCTCCCGGTCGTACGCCGTGGCGGTGATGCCTTGCCCCCCGCCCAAGAGCGTGCACACCGCTGCGGAGAAGCTGAAGTTCCCGTCCCCCACGATGAGCGTCCCCTGCGTGTACGGGGACCCGGACGCCGGGCTCGCCGCGGGGCTCTGCGGCAGCGCAGGCGTTGGGGAGGGGACGCCCACCGCCTGCATCAGCGTCACGCGGGCCCCGCACACCTCCGCCATCTGGTGCCAGAGGAGCGTCTGCTGGTCGGCAGAGTTCGCGACGAACACGACCGCCTGCCGCCGGTTGGGCCCTGTGGGATGGGGTGTGGAGGGAGGGGAATGGGGGGGGGGAGAATGGGAAGAAGGTGGGAGGAGCCTTTCCATGCCTTCCTCCCAAATCCTGGGGAGAAGGGCTTATCCCACTCGGGCCGCACAGAGCCAGACACAGCGAACCCGAGCCATACACAGAGCCCCCCCCCCCCCCCCACACCCACACATCCAGGGCCACACAGAAGCGCGCAGGCCCCACCGCATGCCATACCCAAGCCCCGCCCATGCCCCCCACCAACATCCCATCGACAATGCCAGCGACACTGGCAGCCCCCGCTGCTCTGGACCTCCTTCGTGCTCAGCAGCGCCCGCTATTTTCGAACGTGCCACTCTCCCCGTGCCCGTGCCCGTGCCTGCGCCACTCACACCGCACACATCGCTGGGGAAAGCGTGCCCCCCCCCTCTGAAATCACCCGACAAAAGGTTGGGGCTTCCCTGAGAACCGTTGGCATGGAGTGGGGGGGGGGGGGGGCAAGGCCGAGGGGGGCACAGTGGAGCAGGCAACGCGAGCAGGGGCGAAGGGCGGATCCGTTCTGAACTGAGAACACAAAAGGAAGAGGACACCGCCGTGGCGGTCCAGTCCACCAGGAAACCCGAGGAAACGGGGCGCCAAGAACGGGGCGGCCGCTCACGGCCGGCGGTGCCCGGTCCGCAACGGCCGCTGAAGTGAGGGTGCCGGACCGGCGGAGTGCATTGGTTGCGTGCGGATGCACCGTGTCTGCCTTCAGGGGGTCGGTTCCTGAGCCCAGATGCATGCCCCCCATCCCCTGCAATGCTTCCTTCTTCTTTGCCAGAGTCTTCTGAACTGCACGACCTTTGGCATTACAATGTAACACTCTGTGGTTTTTTTTTGTAAAATGCAAACATGTTTTTTTACGTATTTTTTTTTGTAAAGTGTAAACATGTTTTTTTACCTGTGCTTTTATTTTATGAATGTGTTTCTTTTCATTTGCCCCTGCAGCTTTTCGCATCCTACCCCCCGTGCCCCCGGCGTCAACTTCTCACGGTCGTGTGCCATGGGGTAGCGGTCGGGACGCCATACCGTCCGTGGTCAGCGTCACGCCGTTGGTCTGCGGCACCCCAAGCTTCGCGCAGAGGGCGTTGATGTCGGCCACACAGGCCCGGGCCGGCACGCCCACCATCCGCACGCCGTACGCGGCGCCGGACCACGCGGACGGGGGCCCGCGCGCGGCGGGGGCGTACGCCGGGGGCCCGCGCGCGGCCGCGGCGTACACCGACGGCCCGCGCGGGGCCGCGGCGTACGCCTGGGGCTTGGCGTGGGCGTACGCGTACGAGTACGCGGTGGCGGTATAGGCAGGCACCGGCAGCACCGGGGGGACGCGCGTGGTGTAGGCCCCTGGGGCGGGCTTCGCGAGGGGCTTTGGGCGGGCGGCCGGGCCGTTGGAGGCATGGTACGGGGGCACGGCGGCGGCGGTAGAGGGGGTGGGGGCGGACGACGCGTCGCCGGTGGTGGGGCTCGCGGCCTCCTCTGCCTCGTCGTCTTCCTCGGGAAGGGGCTCTGTGGGCAGAGCATCATGCTGCAGCAGGTACCTGAGCTCGCGCGTCGCAATCTTCACCTGCGGCAACACGAGGGAGAAGGCCAGCTCTGTATAACCTTCCGCCTGCCCCCCCCCCCCCCCTGTGGGACTGTGTCAGCTGTCGGTCAAGGGCATGCGTTCATTGACACATCACCATCCCCGGGTGGCCCTCGGGCCGCTGGTGGGTGACAATGGCAGTCCGTTCAAGGCCTATCTGCACTGGGTGCGCAACACTTCCCCACAACCTCTCTATTCTTTCTTCGAGGTGCTTTGCAAAAGGCAATAGATTTTTCTGATGTTGGGGAGCAGGGGGGGGGGGGGGTAGTGCCATTGGTGTGTTGGCTTGAAAAGGGCAATGCCCTCATTAAGGAGATAAAACACGGGACAGGTGCCATTCGCCTTAGACCAAGGACGCACAGTGTTGGGCAAAGGCCAACCCACCAAGGGGCAAACAAGCCCAAAACACCGCTTTCGGGGCCAATGAGCACCATTAGCAGGGCCTAATTTGTGCTATAGGGCTCCGCACAGGTCTAAACACACTCCCATTGTCACCAAATGATCGCCCAACATCGGCCCAAGGGTCCACAAAGGTTTTCGGGTTCACCCAGAAATCGTAATTTTTCAGCCAAGCCATGCTGGCCTGGAAACGGCTAAGTCCTCACTGGTGGTGCCCCATAAAGTTTGTCTCCCAAAATGATGGTTTTACAAGGGGGGAACATGAACATACTAGGCGTTCCTCTTGGGCTTTGAGCATGCGCTCTAGCACGGCTTGCATGGATGTGGCGTCCATGTTGAGGGGAAGAAAGAGTTGGGGGAGTCAAGAGCCTCAAAACCACCCTTAAGCGGGCCTACAACTACGACACGGCCCCCACGGGGGGTGGGTGGGATACGCCTCCTTCCGGATGCACCATGACGGCGACCATCATGCGTGGTGCGGCGACTGGAGCAATGACTGCCTGTCCTACAAAGCCTGGCCTCAAACCCACCCACGGGTGGGGGCGGGGCGAGGGGCTTGGTGTTTGACGGGGCGCTTGTGCTTTAGCACCTCAGTGCTGGCTCGTTTTTGTGGGACCGTCTGATGTACGTGCTCCCTGTCATACCATACTGTATATGCCAGCATTGAGGTTGATGATGTTGCCCTCTCTCCCACGACAAAAGTCAACACTTGCACTCTTCTTCCAGACTTTTTGCGAAAGACGCACAGGGCCGTTTTTCGGCTCTTGAAAAAGCTTTTCTCTCTCTCTTGTGAACTGCATGTGCTTCGGGTTGTGCTCACGTCGTCTCAAACAACACACTGCACGTGACAGCTCACACGTCACCATTCGGGGGGGGCTCGGGGGATGCCGGGGGCAATGACATTGGAACAGGAGGCGGAGGTCGTTTAGCAGGTTTGGGAATGGTGGTTTTTAAATTTTGACCACCCATTACGGCACTAGGGGACCCTCCGTACAGCCCCATGCACCATGGCCCAACTGATGGCCACCGAATGCCCCCCACCCTACATCCGCACAAACCGCGAGCAACCCGATCTCTAGCCGGGCTGTGTTGGCCACCGCCATGGTCCCATCCTTCTCCAAGTTAAGCAGGTAGTTGGGCTGGCAAGCGGCCTTGCAGCAATGCAAGTGGTAGGCCCGCGCGTTTCATATATCGGGGTATGCTACGCGAATGACCTCCCCCCCCAAAGGGGCAAAGGGGGGTATATGGCACCCGCGCCTGCGCTTGATCTAACAACCTCTCTACGAGATGATTTTCCACCGGGGAAGTATGAAATTTGCCAAAAGGGCCCGAAATTGGAGACTGATTTTTGGTATACACTTTTTTTGGTGTCTGACCCCCCCCTTCCCCCTCTGTGTAACATTGCGTCTGGTTGTTGTTTCTTTACAGGCCTTGGACAGTCACCCGTTCTTCCCTCCGCATGTGGCGTCAGGTCGCTGCTTTCTATCGGCCGTTGCGGCCGGTGCTCTTGCTGGTGTCGTATCTGCGTTCGCGGAGCCCAGTGGTTGTTGTGCGGGGCTGTTCGGGGTGTGGCATGGTGTGCCGTTTGCGCGTCTGTGGCGCCCAGTAGTTGGCGTATTGGGGTTGTGCTCGTTGTTGCCGGGGGCGTCCCCCCGCCCCCCCGACAGGGGGTTGCCACTAAGCAATGGCCTTTATGCCCCCTCCCCCCATATCTTGAGTGAGGGCACTCCGGAGGGTGCTAGACACAGCAAACAATGTGCCGCGGTCATGTGCCTCCGGGTGCACTGGCTCAGGGCGGACGGCCATGTTAAGAGCGCCAGTTGTCCGGAGGTTCCGTCACGGCACCCCCCCCCCCCGCACGCGCTGCCCCAGACCGCCCCATCTCCGCCATCGGGGCCCAGAAGACAGACCCAGACCACAGACCCGGACCGCATGGACGCGTTCTGGGAGCCCCCTCCATCCCCCCGTCTCAACAGAGAGCCCGGGCAGGACATGGGCAGCGACGCCGTGCCCTTCTATTCATTGGAGGGGTCTGTGGTTGTCCTGGTTCTTCTCCCGTTACCTCCCAGGCCCTCGTGGATTGCCCCCCTTCTTCTGGACACCTTACCCCCTCTGTGCCGAGCGGCACAACGAACTCCCGTTCCTCCGTACCCTTTGCCCCCCCACTGCCGGATGCGATGCTTTGCAGGCTCCGTGCACACTGCGTCCACAATACGTCTCTGTCTGCGGTTGACCCGGCGCATAGCAGCCCATGCAACCCCTGCTCCACAAACTCCTCTCGACGGTTGGACCCCAAACAGCTTCCTGAGCTGCACTCCAGGCGTCCGTGCATGTCACCCGGACGACCATGGACCGCGCCTGCCCTGGGGCAGGGGGTGATTCCACCAGGGCATAAGCCAGTGGATACGGCACGACTTCAAGCAGCATTTTCAAGACAAGTCAGGCATGTCTGGCCGGCACACAAACAGTGTGGATGGACCCTTTGGAACACGGACCCTTGTTGTCGAGTGACGCCCCTCTCCCCTTCCCCTGGAGTGGGGGGCGCGCTGGCACCACAAAACAGCACCAACTTGTGAACCTGACAATACATGACAACAAAAGCACATGCACTGTATTGATCAAATGCAAACTCAGTGCACATTTGCCTTGTCCATAGGCACCGTGTGCCAGTTTCTTATTGCGGGGCCACAGCACTTTGAATTGGTGCTCATAACCTACGTCACCACGACCATCAACAGGGTGACCTGCACCAGACTGACATGCAGGTTGCCCTCCAGGTACCAAACACCAGTAAACCAAAGAGGCTCCACGCTCAGCCAACACCCAACACGAAGTGCAGTATTGCCTGAGGAGTGAGCGGAGCGGTTAACATCAATAGCATCAGAAATGTGAACTACAACAACATGACCCCCCCCCCCGAGAAAAAAAAAGTATCCAAGTCACGGTGCCCCCAAGAGGGGGGGTGGGTGGCAGGGCAAATATGGCACATTAACACCCCCGAGAGGGTGCCTTCACTTGATGTTGGGGAGACCCCAGCTCTCCACGTGCAGAACATCACATGGCCGTGAGCCAGCGGCCTCGGAGAGGGGGCAGGGGGGACCTGGCCGAGCTTGCCCGAGATGGTCACCTTGTAATCCCCCACAATGACCGTGACGCCGTAATTCTTCTCCAGCGTGCGGACGTGCTGCTCCGAGGCGCCGCGCAGGAGGGCGGACTTCACGGAGGTGACGGGGATGGAGCGGGACGCGGGAATGAGGTCACGGGGCGCCACTTTCGGGGGCAGCCCCTTCGCGTGCGTCGAGGCACCGGCCGCGGAGGACGAGCGGGTGGCGGTGGTGGCCGTGCCAGTGGTCCCGTTGGGGGTGCTGCTCGCGGCGGCTGCGGCTGCAAAGGGAGAGGCGGAGGCGCAGTCACGGCTTTGCAAGGTTTGCGGGACTTGGCCCAGAAGGCGCGATTTCCGCACCTCAAACCCGCGAATGCGATTCGGGGACTGTGCCCAGTCGGTCACGGTGGACGCACGTGTAGTCACTACCACCGGCGGTGCGGGCGCTGAGCAGACAGCCCCCCTTTAAAATCCCGCCCCTCTGGCCGCACGTCTGCGTGCTCATGATGGCCAGGGTCTCAATGGGACTTCACGCACACCAGAAGTGTAGCAGGCCTGCGCCCTCAAGTCATGTGTGCGTGGCATCGAATCACCGAGGGGCATCGGTGCAGTAGTCGCCATAGAAAGGGACGGGGGAGAAGTCCCGTTTAGCTCTGGGTGCAGGGGGCGTTTCCCGCACAGCGCCCGTTATCGGAGGTGACTGTACCGGAACCGCCCCCAAAACCGCCCACCACTCACAACACCCGCACGGGCCAAACGCTGGAACGTTCTCCATTTTTTTGGGAGCGGATGTGAGGCTTGTGCGGTCACCGCATTCACGACTCGGACATCCACTGCCATGTGCCACGCGTCGATGGATGATGAGTCCGCGAAGGGGGGCCTCAAAAGGTCAGGTGTGGACCCGCCACTGTGCTCCAGCCGTGCCTGCCTTCACGCGGCGTTCACCGCCTTCTTGATTCCATTCGCGTGCAACGGGCCATTGAATGTCCCATAGGCCCATTGCGCTGCTCCCTATCCTCCCTGGCTTGGGCTAGACTTGTGGCCTTCTTGGTTCTGGGCTTTATCCCCAAGTCACATTGCACTACGTACTGAGTTCACACGGTGTTCCATGTTGGGTCAGGCTGCACTTGGGGCGTGTCTGCTGCTGCGAGCGGGGTGGGGGGTTTGGCATGACACCTGCTTGTGTTGCTGTCTGCAGCTGGCGGCGCCTATTGGCCTCTCACCACTTCTCGCTGCCCTTCCCTTGAACCCTTTGCCTCCATAGGCGGCAGTGCCCATCGGCCTCTCACCCCCTTGTGCCCTCATAGCTGGGGGGGGGTGTCGCATCAGGACCGTTGGTAGTCGCCACCAACAGGCAACCACCAACCACCGTCAACTGTCAACAACCGCCAACCGCCAACCGCCAACCGCCAAAGTAGAGAAGGTCCCATGACCGGGAAGCAGAGAGTGTCCCCGTGAACGTTCGTTCTGGCGTCACCAAGGCCTTTTTTTTCCTCCTAAAGGACAGCCCTGCCCCCTGCTCATAGGGGTGTCCAGTTGGACGCACCTGGCCAACGGCGAGGGCAGTTGCCCTCCTCTGTGTGCACCCAACACAGAGCAGTGAAACAGGGAAAGTCCAGGGGCTCCGTTGGCACAACCTACCAAGGGAAAGAAAGGGGGAGTAAGGGAGGTAAGGACCGGGCCCGGCCGCCCCCCCGGGGGTGGGGGTTGGTGGTTGGCAGTTGGTGGTTGGTGGCGGTTGGCGGTTGGCGGCGGGTGGTGGTTGGCGGTTGGTGGTCCCTGGGGGCTGTCCTTCAGGGCTGTCCTTAGCAAACAAAAAAAACAAAATCTGGCTTCTTAAGGACAGCCCCGGGGGGGGGGGGGGGTTGCTGGTTTGGGGGGGTCCCGAAAATGGCTGAATTCATGCACAGCGCACAGCGCGCCCCCACAGAAGCTCCAGCCCTCTTACAGCGGGGGCAGACGCAAGTACCTTCAGCGCAATCAGAACGCAGGGCCCGACGCTTATTCAATAGTCCGGCAGTGCGCCAGTGCTGGTCGACCCAATACCGCCGTCTCCGGCCCAAGAGGCCTGCTTCGAGTGGCAGGTGCTTAACCGAGTACCCGGACAAGTACCGGAACCGCAGCTTCCGGGTCCTGGAGGCAATGCGGCTCTTGACGTAGCATGAGGTCGCCGTCTTCGGTTCTCGGGGTCTGGACTGGACCTTCATGTTGATCCAGGCCCCTCATCGGAGGCAGTGATCGGTCCCACAGACGTGCTCGCAGGCTCGTGCGGCAACAAACGCACGGCTGCAAACACCGCTCAGCAGCTGCCGCCAAAAACTGATCCCAAAAGGGCGTCTGTGACGGCAGGTGTGGGTGGAGGTGCCAGGACAGGCGCCTGCGATGGTGCAAGCAGGTTGTGTAGAGGGGGTCGCTTCAGAGTTGACGTGCTTACCTTGCACCCCAACCGCAAATGTGGTAAAACTGAGTCAGCAGTACAGTAAAAGCGAGTCGAATCTCGTAAAACTGAGTAAAAGAATTTTGTATGAAAAACTTTCCAATCAGCATTACTACATTCTACTCGGTTATACCGGATCACAAAATCTTACTCACCTTCCTGGACTGTTTGGAATTTTTCTGCAATTCCCCCCCAAAAAAATTCCAAGTAATTCCAGACGTTGACTGTGTCTCATCCAGGAGCCGCACCCCAAGCCTCTACACCGGAACCCCTCTGGCTGAATCCGAGACCCCTGGGCCTCTCAGGGTCAAATCACGTGCCAGAGGATTAATGGCAGAGTTGGAGAGCAGGGCGGAAGGCACAAGCATACAAAAACCAGAGAAGAGGGCATTGGCATGGAGATGATGAATGCTGTCTCTGTGCCAACGGGACTTTTTCTGTCCACTTCCCTCCTCTTATGCTCCCCTTCTGTTTCCTTTCATCCTCTCAACACATCTGTGCTTCCTGCCCTCTCATGTTTACCCAGAATTCCGCTTGAGGAGTGGATGTGGGCCAAAGCCCCCTGTGTGATATTTCCTACTTTGTTGGTTTCCTTACAGGGCCCTGGACAGTCACCCATTCTTCCCTTTGCAGAGTGTGTCGGGTAATTGCTGGCTGCTTGGCCATGGGGCCGGTACGTATTTTTTTTTGCTTCATTTGTGTGTACGTGGGGCCCAGTACTTGGTCTGCTGTGGCTGTGGCTGGTGCTGCTGGGGTTGTCGATTACTTTCCTTGCAGGGTCCTGGACAGTCACCCTTTATTCCCTGTATGAGGTGTGCCGGGGCATTGTTGCTTGTTGAGCCACGGGGTTGGTGTGTTTTGCGTCGTTTGCGTGCGAGTGGGGCCCACTGGTTGGCCTGCTGGGGCTGCCGTTGGTGCTGCGGGGGTCTTTGTTTGTAAGTGGGGCCCAGTCCCCTAGTATCGAGCTGTGAGCCACCCTTCGGTGTGAAATTCGCCACTCCGCCACTGCATCTCCACCTTCCAACCCTGTGTACCATCCAATTCCTCCATGTGGTGTATTTGGTGCTGCCTGCGGTTCCCTGTGCCCCCCCCCCCCCCCACAAGGTGCTGAGTTTTGGTTGGGCCCAAGGTGCTGGAGAGCAGCCCCCCCCCCCCCCCCCCTCCCCTGGATCACAGGCCAGGTTTCAAAACCCATGGTACCATGGGGTTATCATGCTGGAACACAACAGTGCTTACAAGCGACCTGAGGTGGAGTGCGACACAGTGGAGGAACAACCCAGCAAAAACCTTGCACAAAACACAGTACACAAGAGCACATTGCAACAGCCTTCTGCACAATGTCTCCGGCACGTTTTCATCGTCCTAAATTTTTGAGGGCTGTGTGTGGGCACAATATTCATTTGCTTGCGAGATACAGCCATTCCTTGATAATTTTGCTGTGGTTTTTTGGCAATGATAGATGTTGTTATTTGCAGCATGGTTGTCACCTGAATGTAGTCCAACGGTGGTGAATCGAGATGATTTAATGGCCAAAACTAGCCACTGACATGCGGGGATTGGCTCATTTCTTTTGGAGGGGAGCTCTATCTCACAAAGGACATTGGGGGCATCCTTGCACTGCGTGCTACTTTTAGACTAGATCCCCCCCCCCCCCCCCGAGGAGCCCCCAACCACGCCCCTTCCAAACGTCCTTAAAATTAGGTCACATGGACATCTTCTTAGGGTCAAATTTGGTGCAACACAAGGGGAGGGGGGATGTTCGCCCGGCGTATGCGCGACACGCTACCAAGCCGGTAATTTACGGGGGTTAACAGGCTTTTCGGCCCCCGGCCCCCATACTGTGTAAATGGGTGTAAAATGTTCCCCGAAACGGCGTACATTCCCAAGGAAAATGGCATAAATTCCTAAGAAATGGTGTAAAATCAGAAACAATGACGGTGCCATTCAACAGCTCAACCAATACCAAAAACATAATACACAACAATTCAGTGTTTTGAAGTTTGGTTGCTTTGGCCTTGTGACCCGAAGTGGCGTTTTTCCACGGTTTCAATGATTGGTTTGTGGTGTCTGGATTACAAAAGAATGTGTGCGTACATACGTGTACATACCGGCAGCAAGGGTTTTTTTTCGGTGGGTTTGCCCATGGACTGCCAGGGGGGATGGGGGGGTTTATGGGGTTTGGGGAATGCACCATGGACCGCGGGTGTGGTCAAACTTTTGTGCTCCCCTTAAAAAACACTACTCATTGGGCAATTGAAAAATAGTTGCATTCAAAACAAAGGAAAGGGCTAAAAGGTGTTGGGTTGGGGTCAGGAAAGGAGGATGGATACATGGCGCTTGGTTGACCTTGGAGTCTTTTTGACTTTTTTTTCAACTCCTTCTTGTTTGGCTTCTTTTTCTTTTTTGGGCCATACATTTGCAAAAAAATTTGCGGATTGCGTCCAGACATGTTTTGCCTTTTTGGACCTTGTGCCGGTTTTTTTGTTTTGTGGGGGCTTTGTCTCCCCCCCCCCCCCCCCCCACAATGCCCCTCTTTTAGCGCTGTACAAGTATAGGGGGGTTGGGGTGGGGGACATACGTTAGTTTGCTTGTATGTTGTTAGTTTAGGGTGTGGGGGTTAAACATACGGTTGGAAGGGTTGGCGTACACAAATTGGGTTACGGAAAGAAGTTAGGGAATTAATGTGCATTTCATGTCATGCCCATGTGCTTAGATTGGGGGCCACTGACTGGCCTCCCTCTCCCTCACCTCCCAACTATCATGCTGTTGCCCATGCAGCCACTCCCTTCGCTCCCTCTCGTCCCCATCCTCCTCTGCCCCCCGCCCCCCCTCCTCCACCACAATAGGGTCCTTGGCGGTGCCGGTTGGGCTGAGCTGGGCTGGGCTGGATCGGTTGACCGTTGAACATCTCATTTCTACAACGGCTGGACAATCACCGGCACATGACAACAGAGAAATCACTCGTTGAATCTCACCATAGTCGGAAGCATCCCATATCAAAACACCATCTCAAACTTGATAGAGATCTGCCACCACATCCTTGATGAAGGCAGGCCGTGGCATGTCCTAAAACACATGGCACAATGGGAAGCTCCTAGCCGCTAGGGCACCGCACAAACGGACCTTCAAAGCCGTGAATTAATGCACGGCCTTGAGGAGGGGACCGAGTACAACCGAAAAATGCGTGGCAATAAGCTGGACAGATGCATTCCCATGGCTCGCCAAAGCAACACCATCCTGGGCAGGCCACTTGGAAAAATGCAAAAATCGGGTGACCTTGGCTACGGGTGAGTCTCAGAAAAACAGATGTGGATGTGACTCTGCAGTGCTTCAAGGTGGTTGTAGTAGAAGAATCAGAATCTGTGCAAAGGGACACCCAAAAAGAGTGGCACAAGAGCAGACTGATCGAAATCCTTTAGAAAATCACCCAACCCCAGGCCCTCCCACCTTTTAGCCCTTTAGCTAGCTCCGAGCTGGGAGTAGGTGCGGCATGCTTCACAATGCATCACTCCATGTTCGAACTTAAACCAAGGGCGGCTAGACTGCCAAGAAATGTGGAATGCACGAACCTCTGCACGAGGGGGGGCAGGTTCAGGGGCGGGGTGAGCAAACGGGAGACATGCTCCATCATTAATGCACGTGGCATTAACATAGCATTTACATCGCACGCACTCTTGAGTGTTTGTGTCTCCTAGAGGCTTTGCACCCCCCGACATGCACATGCAAAACACCATCGACTATCTACCGATTGCCCCTCCTCACCGTCTGCTGCCCGTCGCTCCTGACCCTGCTCCACCTGTCCGGCCTCCCTGTCCACGCCAATGAAGCATTGCTCATGCACCCCTCGATTACACCGTGAACATGCATGGTCACCCCGCATAGCTGACGGCGGCAACTCGAACAATACAATGCACTCAACACTTGAATATAGGAGGCAACTGATGGGGTGTGGGATATGGTCAGCGCAGGCCTAGGCGGGGGTTTTGCAGCAGCAGTCCCAGTGGGGGCTTGAAAGGAGAACTCAAAACTGTTGCAAGGCTTTGAATTCTTGGCCGCATGCTCAATATGCACTTGCTAAAGAGTTGAGGGGGCACCTTCAGACTTCACGTGGCGGAGCGCGGTTGCGGAAGTAGCAAATTCTTGCCACACCCCATCACTGCCTTGCTTCCGCACCCACATTACATGACAAAGCTCGCACAGGGAAGGGGAATTTACACAATTTACATGCAACAATGGGCACAATTCTAGGTCACAAATATCTGTAAGTGTGGGCAACAACAAGCAAAGCATGTATAATACCTAATTTACACCAAATTTACAAAAAGTATAGGAATTTACGCCACTTTTCGAAGAATTTGCAAAAATTTACGTAATTTACAATGTAAATGGCCTCCGCCCCCCGCCCCCACCCCCCAAATGTTACCGGCTTGCACGCTACCTTTGTATTAAGTATCCTATCTCTAGCCCCAAGTTTATCCCCACCTAGGGAAGTACCCCAAGTAGACCGCACTAGACCCCAAACCTTCCGGGCAAAGCACGTCACATAAGCCAAAATATGAGAACTCAACAACACAAATTGTCACTCCCACCGCTTCCAACCACCACCCTTGCCATCATCATAAACTGGGTGCAAAGGATGGGCCAGATTCTTAGACACCGCGAGAGGGTACTCGGGATTGTTTGGTGAGGGGGGACAAAAACAGGCACGGGTGGGGAATGGTCAATAAAAATGCCTGGCACGCGCCCGGCGCGCTAATACTCCCTTGACACAACTGCAAGTGACAATGTGACAGTGTGGCATTTTTGAATTTCACGCATTGTATGGAGGGGATCCCGTACTGAGTTGGCCCCAACTTCCCTCGCTCAAGACAATTGCAAGCTACCTTCTCTTCACATGAGATATGGTCACCACCCCGGGTATCACACCCTCAGCAACACGCGACCTTCTTTCTGTTCGATTGTCCACTGAGTACAATCTCACACCGAGCAACTTGTGTGCACAACATGCTATTTTTAGTGGTTGGTATTGGTGGTGGTGCACATGCAGGTGCAACGCAGGCGGCCTTTTGTGGGAATGGTGCCCGTGGCATTTCTCTTGTTGTCTGTTGATTGCTTGCATGTGTTTATCTGCAATTTTATGCCTCTTGTGAGTATTGCGCCATCCCCCATGCTTCCACGGTAGACACACAGGCCTCTTCATTTAAATGTGGTCTTGCCATTTTGTACACACAGTCGTCAAGCGAAATGAGGCCCGCCAGTTGTTTGACAGTCACCTAACGGCTACCAACAAGCTACAATAGCCAAAGCCCCAACCAAGGAACCAAATGCAACCTTTTTGCGTCCTTTAGGGCAGTCCCAGGACAAATATACCATCTTTTGAGGACCTCAAATGGACACTATTTTGAGGGCTTCTGATATGGGACCATTTGCGGTAGTTTTAATCCAGTGGCGGGCACGGTGTGGGCACCACGGTGCACGCGTGGTGCACAGCCACCCCCGGTCACTAAATTTAGAACTGTTGGAACTGTTGTGGTGTCTTCTATCTGCAAGGCAGTGCAGACAAGAGTGTGCCCACCACCATTGTGGGCCCACCAGCCACCCCTGACTGTGTGGCCATCCAATATGACAACCTCGCCACAGCTCAGTAACCTTGGGGGGGCTTATTTTGGGCCTCAGCCAGGGTTCAGCCGCCCCCCCCCCCCACCCAACCCCCATCCAATCCCTTGGGGGGGGGGGTTCTATATCTCGTATCCCCAAACCCCACACCAACTTTTACATACACACATACATACATTGCAGACATCGCTCCAACCAATCATGATGCTTCTATCCGTTCAGTATTCCCGCTTGGCCCAAGGATCGTTGCTGATTTCAGCCCCACAAGAACATATGCGAGTGAGTGGCAAGGTGGCAGAAGACACAGAGAAAACAGCAAAAATGAAATACTGTACAAAATGGGAAACAACAAGAGCCCTGAACCGATGGCATCTGGTCCATGCACTACAGCCAATACACATGGCCCGTTTTGTCTGACTGTCAATCTAAAACCCTTCCCAAACCCAACACTCCCCAAAAGCCCCCCCCCCCCCCCCCAGGCCTGGTGGCATCAATGCCCAACATTGGGCCCATCCCACCCACCCACCCGGCCCCTGGGGGTGGGGGGAAAAAGGCTTGCGGGGCGGGGGGGTCGTTCGAGCCCCTTTTCCAGACCCCCCCCCCTGGGGGGGGGGGCGTGGCTCCCGTGACGGGAGCCCAAAACGGGCCCCGGAGGGGGTCCCTAGGGGGATCCTGGGTACCCCAACATATATAGCTCAAAATGATCCCCACAATGCGCCGATCATTTTGAGGTATGAATCATGGGGGGGGGGGGTCTTCAAAAATCTTCGGCCCGGCCGCTTTGCGGCCAAGTTTCTGAGCTATTGCTGCTACTTAGACTGCCCTTTTGTAAAGGCTCTGTCACGGGAGCCCCTTTCCCAACCCCCCCCCCCCGGGGGGGGGAAGGGGGCTCGAACGCCCCCCCCCCCCCGCAAACCTTTCTCCCACCTCCCTGGGGGTGGGGGAGTATTTTGCCCACTAAGCTCTGGCCTGGTCACAACATCGTCCAAACCTGGTGCTGTTTGCTCTAAGTTGCTGCAAATATGGACCCCATCCATGGCACTCTTGTACCTAATGCCCACATGATACCAATGCATGCAATCCTGGCAGCATGGCACAGCAAAGAGTTGCGTGAAAACCAGCATTGGATCGTTCCGTGTCCCATGAGCTGCGGATCAGTGCCCATGCGTACCACACGCGCACTCTGTACACTGCCTGCATAGCATCAGAATATATAAACCATGGATACACTCGTGTGTGTCCAAAGAACCGCTACCCTGCAGGCTGCCTCCAGTTGCTCTCCGAGGCCACAGCCTGCCAAGAATCGTCTGTGCTCCCTTGAACTGCAAAAAATTTACAAATGCCGTCACGTACTGCCAGCCACTGTCAATTCAGCTCAAAATATCGCCACATGCCCTGTTTCCCGTTCATAACCTTTTTGTACTCAAGTCCCCGTCCCCTTTCCCTTTGTCGGTAAACCGACCACAATACAGTTGAATGGAATGCATTCCGTATGCCAGGCCCCACATCAACACTGTGGGAGGACATACAAATTAGTGCTGCCAAAGCAGACCCACCCTCATGCGTGCCAAGTCTGCCACACACATAACATTCTTGATGCACTCCCCAAAGGCCCTTGGGTAAGGACGGACGTATGGGGCATGCATTGCGGAGGCACGCAAAGATTGGGGGGGCTCAAGAGCAGGACTGCCAAACAACCCGCACCAGTTTCTCGCATGAAGAGGAATTCGCACTTTTGCTCCAGCACCAGAAGAACGCCACCGCAAGCGGGGGTGGCAAGGGGGCCTGTGGGCTGGGATGGACCTTTGGACAAAATCCTACCCTTCCGATCTTCCATCGTTCCATTGTTCCACTGTATCCCTAACGTTACCACGATCCTGGGCATTGTACTTGTTTCATCGGGTATAATCTGTGGAAGCGGTCACTGCCGGTCAAGTGATTGCCATAGCGGGTGATGGTCAGAAACCTCCAGCTTCTGGAGGTCTGGTTCGTTCGGTCTGTGGAGGTGCACAGGCGATTACCGGTGTTCAATGGCTCAGGATGTTGCATCAAATGGGGTCATATACCAAGCGGGACCACATGTAGTACCAGCCTCCCGGCGGGAGAACGCTTGCGAAGGCCCCATCCTGCATTGTCCATGAAAATGGCGTCGTGTGTGCACCACGTTGTGGTATGATGTCGCTGCGCACTGTTGAACACTGCGTTGTGTGTGGAGGCAAAGACAAGTGGACTGCGTTTGTCAGGGGCCCTGATTCGTTCTGTATTGAGGGTGCTCGCTGTGTCGTGTTCCCCCGTGTGGTGTTACTGGGTGCCCCCTGTGCTGCTGCCTTGTGCTCCCCCACTTGTCGGCGCCAAACGCTGCCTCGCTGGTGCCGGGGGCCGGTTTAGCCATTCATAATGCCCCGCTCCTGCACATGCTTTTGCCACTCCTCGTCACTCAATTCATGATCCCACGGGACACCCATCATCCCCATCGCATAGTCCCGGTCTGCCACCTGAATTTCCTGCGAAAAGGAGTGAGGTACATGGGGCAGAGGCATGATGGGCACTTGCTGTGCACATGCTGTCCGTGCGAAAGGGGCAGAGAAAGATTGGCTTGGCCGAAGGTGCTGAACGTTTTGCGCAATCTCTTAATGGGGATGGGGGGGGGAGGGGACAAGGGGATGGCGTGGCCTGAGATGCACCCAAAGAGCCCCCCCAACCCCCACCCTGACATCTGCCCTTGTGAAACCCAAATCCACCACATTTCTGTTGCTGCTGGTCATTTCAACAAGCAGCCCCGCGCTGCAACACAGAAATGTGAAATGCCATGTCCAGACCGAAGCGGGGCCGCTTCCATCCAGGTCGTGGGGGGACCTCACAACTCAAAAGTGCCACAGCATTGCACTCCATTTGGATACCCGGATACGGCAGGGTTGTGGGTGCCCGCGTGCAAGTGGCCACTTTGGCACCAGAAAATGCAGAAAGGAGGCAATCAGCTTTGGTCTTCACAGCAGAGTCATTTCAGAAATGGAACAGGATGCTTTTCAAAGGAGTTTGGTATCTTGGGTTCAAGGGTGACCAACACGAACAGAATCGGGGTGCATTTGGGGCAAAAGTGGCGAGGGAGGAACGGGGGGGGGGGGGGGGAGCTTGTTTGGGCTCAGGTTGGGGGAGGGGGGTCGGGCAGGAGGACTTGACACCTCAAAATGACCACTGCATGCACTGTATCTGTTGCAGTGTTGTATGATTGCATCGTAAGCACCCAGGCATGGCGACAAACGGAAATGGTAATGGGGCAGGAGACCAGCCGGCACGCTGTCTGCACGCTCGCCTCAGCCCACTGTCATGTTGCCCACCCATCTTCACTGTATCACTGCAGCCATTGTGGGGGCGCCAGCACGGTGTGGAGATGGGTACAGAGGGGCTGTGCCGCCGCCCTTGGCACTGCGCCCGGGTGCTGAACGGTGAGGGTTGGCAGCAAAGGCAAAATTCCTTCCCCAGGCCGCTTTACGGCTGAGAAAAGCTTCTCTCGTGCCTCGCAAACTCGGGAAAATCACAAAAAGGATGGGCGTTATGTCGTGGCCTTTGCGGTGGGTTTGGGGCACGGTGCGTTGGGTGGAGGATCTCTGGATGGCCCTCTCTCTGCGCGTGTCTGGCTGTGCCACGCCTTGGCCAAGGGGGTGTCTACCCGGGGAATGCGCGCTAGGAAGGCATTCCGGCCTTGCAGTGCAATGGGCAAGCCCTGGATCATGGCGTCAGGGGGGGGGGCTCAGGTCTGTGTCTCCACGTCTCACGCCGCCAGCCATTGCAGCAGTTGGGCCACTGCCCCCCCCCCCTTCCAGGGCGCCCAGCCTACGAAGCCACTGTCTCCCTGACGCCAAGTGCCAGCTTCTCTGGCATTTGTAACCGAAAACAACTGCCCCCAACTGCTTTGGCAACCTCCTCCAACCCCCGTATTGAACCGCCTCTGGGGCCGCCCTGAGGTCCCGTCCCTTCTAATGCATTCCTGCCCCCCCCCCCCGTGCGGTGACACGTGGTTGTGTCAAGTGATGATTGCGATCAAGGAGATTGCGAAAGCACCAACATGCACAGCCAAAGAAAAGAGATCAAGGCTGATCACGGACCGGAGCGACCGGCCCTAGGCGCCTTTCACCAAAGTCGAAAAAAAATAGACACTCAGAAACCCCCCCCCCCCGCCGTTCTGGCCGGAGCACTGCCCCGCTGCAGCACAGCACAAACCTGCTGCGTGTTCATGACCCATGTTCCCGACGCCGCAACGGGTTCGTTTAGCGGCTCGCCGGCCAACAGGAGCACCTCGGCCCCTTCTGAATGCAGAGCGCTGAGGGTCACCTGCTCCCCGGCGGAGGGGCCTTTGGCCAAGTACGCCAGATGATGGGTCGGTACTTCGGTTTGTGAGCCTGACAACGTACGCGGCATGAGGCAGTGCGAGCGAGTGGACGCTCCCTTTCGGTCGTACGGAGAGGAAACCAGCGATCGCTGACACAAACACGCGACCACCCACGCATCACACCTTACGGAGGGGGCGGTGTTGGACCGCCAAAACGCCTTGCTTGTGCCCCCCCCCCCCCCCCGGCGGTTGGAGGGCAATGCCAACCGACGGCGGTTACAAGATACCGATGGGGCTTGGAAGGCCGGAGGGGGGGCAGTAAGGGCAGCGTGAAACGACGCCATGGGTCACCTCACAACTCAAACACAGAAGCACTGAGACATCACAGGCGACAAAGGACTGTGCCGACTCCTGCGACGCCTCTGATGAACAAAATGCATGGTTCCGCCAGAACCTGCGGGCCCACTGAATGCCATACATTACAACACCGGCACGGGGAACTACTTGTACTACACGGTACCCAACCAGCCTTTATGGAGCACCCCCCCCCAAACCAGCAATTGATGTCAGTCACGTGCGTCCGAGTGTGCCGGTTCCAAATCCGAAGGCACATTCATCTGCCATGCGTCCTCTGAACACACAGAAATTCGCCGATGCCGAGTACCGTTTGCATCGTATCGGCTTTGCATGCATTTGCCTTCATGGCACCCCCCCCCCCCCCCGGCCCCGCTCTCAAGTGATTGCGCAACACCACGTCCGGCACCTGCGGCCCCTTTAAAGGAGGTCAGTCTTGGGCCAAGATTTCCCTTGTGCCTTTGGCGCCCACCATGCGTCAGGACCCCCCCTCCCCGTATGCCCCCATTCCCCTTCACTGGGTCCTGGCCGCAGGTGCGACAGAGGCCACAATACCCCCGCTGGGGGGGGGGCATACGACACTTTGGACTTGATTTGGCTCCCCTTCGAATGGTGCCGATTTCAATCAGGTACCGAATCAATCCGGTCCCATGAGGTGCTTGGGCCCAAACAGGAGAGGGGGGTGTTGAGGGTGGCCTTGAGAACGCAGCAGAACGGTCCAGGTTTGGTGGACTGGGGGGTCAGCCCGGGGGGGGGGGGGGGGGCATGTGTCTCGTGTGATGTGTCCGACATTCTGTTGGTTAGTTTTGGTGTCATTTGAACGAGCCCACAAGTACATGTCATTGGGTATTTCATCTGTCACAGCGAAAGGCGCCTCTGGCAACGCCACTGAAGAGCTTTTTGTTCCGAGTCTGTTGCTTCGCATCCTTGGGCCTTGCAGGGGAAAGGTTCGCGTTCAACATCTGCACGGTGCTGTAACTGACGACATCTTATTTTGACACGCATTCTGCAATGGTCTGGGTTGTGCACAGCCCAAAGGGCTCTGTTCGGCAGTTGCATGCGCCTCTTCACTGTTCTCCCCCGAAACTCACCCTTTGCCAGCGCCGCAGACGAGCGACTCCTTGTCCACGCCCCAACCCCCCGAGAGACCGCATTCCTTTGGTGCCTGTGAGGCGGGCTCAAACAGCGGAGGGTAGCTCCGGACGTGTGGACACATGGGGTTTGGGGGAACAGGATCGGTCGAGCCTGGTGTTGCGTTTGGGGGGCAGCTGCTTTTCTTGGTTGAGGGGTCGGGAGCGGGGGTCAGAGACGGAGGGACGTGGTCTGGGACACCTCATCCCACCCCCAGCCCAACCGAATGTGGGCCGGCCTGTGTTTTCTTGCCCTTGGGGCCTAGTACCCCCAAAAAACACAACCCCCACACAAAGCCTCAACTCCCGGCTGAGGTGTTGAACGCAACGGAGCCTGCGGCACACTGGAAGTTGCAGCAATCCAATCCCAAGAAAAGGGTGCGGAGGCGTTCATATCACGCGGGTGTCGGGAGGCGTTTGGAGGTCCAACGATACCTGGGGAGCCTACGCCCACGGGGCCTCTCCGGACATAGACCAGACAAGTGTAGGACGGCGGCAGAGGCAGTGACCAAGTCTGATCGGCATGGAGCACCACGTTGAGCAGCTTCACAGGGGTCTGGGCCTGGATTGGGGACTCCACATCCCCCACTGCCCCTCCAATCACCTTCACAGTCGCCTCGGGGGTCCGCACCTGCAAATGCAAAGGGTCCAGAACTCATGGCACTAGATCCATGGTTTGTGCCCCCCACCCCCACCCCACCTCCTCTAGCCCAATCGCATGCCCGCCTGCTCTCTCAGCCACAAGAATTTCCCCGGCAACACAAGCGTAGTTGTTTGTGCCTCGATGGTTCCGCAGTCCAAAGCGGAGCAGTGGGAGCGCTTACTGCGCGCTGCAGGCACCGCAGGGTAAGGGCAAATAGCTTTAGTGCACACTGTCCACAAAATATACACCGGAACCAAAAGGTTCCGTGCACGTTGATCTGTTGACACCATCGCTCTCCACAGAGGAGAGACTACGGCACTGCCACATCGAGCCGGGGCTGAGCTCGAGGGCGGAATCTTCAATGAGCAACAAGCGACATTTGTATAGTGCCTTGTCTTGCCTGATCTGGCGCTCAAAGCACTCTTACATGCCACCATAGGTTTCGTTTAGCTGAGTTCAGCGGATTACCTCCGAAGCCCACAAAACCCATTGTTCCGTAGAACCATTTTGGGATCCGTAGACGCCGCCCCCCCCCCCCCCCCTTAGGGTGGGGTCCTGGCTGGCAACCACCCCCGTGCTACCTAACCCTTGCCATCTCAGGAGTATCCAAAGCAGGGACGACTCAAACTTCATACATGGCCCATTCCATATTGGGGACGGGCAACAAGCGCACCATTTGGGGGGGAAGATGCCCAAAAAGATGACAAAAATTTGGGGGGGGGGCATACATGGGGTATATGTTACATAGAAAACACATGTGTGTGTGTGTGTGCCGCTATATTGCCTCTATTCCAGGATAATTACTCCAATTGCGAACCCGCAGGACAAGCACCCCCAGTAACCAAAGCACGGGGGTGCCTGCGAAGCAGTCCCCTGCCCTGGCAAATGCTTCATTATGGGAAATTGCCTGCTTTGTTGTCAGCAGAAGGGGGTTTGGGGGGGGGGGGGGCACCGAGAAAGATCTGCCCCGTGCTCCCATCCCACAACCCTCCATCTCACAGCCACAGGGAGTCGATGAGCACTTGGGAGGGACTTCCCCCTTGTGCGTTGTGGCCAGATCTCTGTTGTCCACAGCGTTCTCATAACCGCCCGTCAACAACAGTGTTGACGGGTTGACAGGCACATCAAGAAAAACAAGGTTTTTTTTTTGTTTTTTTCCTTCATTCTTTGGTTTCGTTTTACACATACCAATGGCAAAAGCCTTTTGAGGTTATTTGATTGAAAAGGTGGGGTGGGGGTGGGGGGCGGCCTGATTCCTCTTTGCCTGACTCCTCTTTGGAGGTTTTGTACATATTATTGCATGCTTTCTATTGTTTTGTAGTAATTTTATTGCGAAACCTTGTTTATGGCTGCACTTTGTGTGACCCTTATTGTTCATTGGTTTTTTTGTTTGGTCGTTGGCGTTTGTTTCGTGCATGGTTTTACAGACAGTGATATTTCTGGATGCACTCTGCATGGTTGCTAATATTCCTTGATGCGCTCAAGATGGTTGTTGTTGTTTCCTATGGCGCTTGGATGGTTGCAATTATTTGCCGCTGCGCTCTGGATGGCTGTTGTTGTTTCCTATTGCGCTTTGGATGGTTGCTGTTATTCCGTGATGGGCTCTGGATGGTAGCTGTTATTTCGTGACGGGCTGTGGATGGCTGCTGCTATTTCCTGGTGGGCTCTGGATGGTTGCTGTTATTTCCTGATGGACTCTGGATGGTTGCTGTTATTTCCAAATGGGCCTTGGATGGTTGCTGTTACATCATGGCGGGGTATGTGCGCAGAAGGGCACGCACCACGCGCGCAGCAAAGGCTGCCCACCACTGCTAGCTTAGGGACCGGAAAAGGAGTACAACCATGTCCAAGCTCGTGGCCACGAGGTGTAGATTACACAAACGCGTGGGCGCGTCGCGAAACTAGGCAACCACGGCGGTCATGGTATCCGCCACTGCGGCCAAGAACTCGTGGGTGTCGTCCATGGCGTCCCGGAACGCCAATCCCTAGGAGGTTCATTGCACACATGACACACACATTTGAAGCAGTGGCCACCTTGTGTGCACAAGGCGTGCACCTTCTGCTAACAATTGGTGCATGTGGTGATGTCCCCGTGCAGTTTGTCGCCACAACAAGCACACACGGGTGGCGCAGATGTTGGGCGGAAGAAGGACAACATGGATGTAGGTGAACTGCCGGGGGTGGAGGCCGCGGAGGATGGATGGAGATCGGCCTGGGGATCCTCAAAGGAGAACCGCCAACCCTTCGCTGTGCCGCCTTTGCTAGCGGCCCGGGTGACCTGGGTGTGCAATATGTCCGTGCTGTGGCTCTTCAAGTGAGTGACCACATCAGCAACGGAGTTCAGGTGCACCCACTCGCCCCCATCTACGCTCCGTACCCAAAGTGGACGCATGAAAAGAGGCTAGAATGAGAGAGAAAGAGGTCATGATTGCAGTGGTCTTGCAACTAGCACCACTCCTTGACAACGCTTCCTCTAGGCCCTGAAACCCACACCCCTGCGCAAGAATCCTTCCACAATCCCCGTTCCCTTCTGGCTAGCGAAAACCTCAACCCTAGACCCTTAAACCCTTGAGACTATGAAGAATAACTCTTGCCCAAGAAGATTGCCACAACCCCAAACCAGTCGTCATGCCCTCTAAATAACTTTGTGCACAACCTTGTTGAAGAATGCAGCCATGCAACGCCAGACCCTTGAACAGGCATTTGATAGACGTGCTTGTTGGAGTTGCTTTATTGCTCTCTCTTGGGTGCTATTCTCTTGGTTGCTCTTTGTTGCTATATATATATATATATATATATATATATATATATGGCATAAGGTGATACCCCCCCCCCCCAGGGAACTATGGGCCGGGGTTTGGTGGGGACCAAGGACCCTCCCCCCCTATTTTTGGGTCGAGAAATTCAAAAAAAGAGGAATTAGAGTGATCCGGGACAGTGGCAGGGCACAATTTCAGGATTTAGGGTTGGAGAAATAGGGTCCTAACCAGTGAACTAAATATAGCAAAATATGCAAGGTTGGCTCGAAAATTGGTAAGCTGGGGTGTAGGTGCCCCTTCCCCTGCCCCTAGTGGGGCAAAAGGGTGATGAATGGATCCAATGGAAGGCATTGACGGCAATAGGCTGGGGGTTTTGTGGGTTTTGTGAGGTGAAGAGGGCTATTTTTAGGATTTTGAGGCTATTTTTGGGGATGATGTCACTCGGTAAGGAACAACTATTTTTAGCAACTTTGAAATGTCATAGCGGCCCACCACTGTCTCCAATCACTCTAATTCCTATTTTTTTGAAGTTCTCGACCCAAAAATAGGGGGGGAGGTCCTTGGCCCCAACCAAAGCCCGGCGGGTGGGGCCGGGTGGGGGGGGGGGCGTATCACCTTATGCCATATATTACTACACCCCTCTCCCCTTAAATCTAGCTAACAAGCAAGCAAGCAAGCAAGCAACAAGCAAGCAAGCAAGCAAGCACTTCTCCTTTCCGTTTTGGCCATTGCTCGGCCTCATCGCTCCGGGCTCAACTCTACTCTAGCCATCCTAGAGCCTAGGTGGTGCCCTTGTGAAATCCAAGTTTTGAGCCAAAACTCACCGGTGGCGCCCCGGGGCGGGGGCGCCAAGTTTGGAGGTGCCCTCCCAAAACTGCGCATTTTGTGGCCCAAAACACCCTTTTATGGCCCAAAACGGCCCCGAAACTCAGTCATAAGGGGTAAACGACGGCAAACGGTTCCTACATTCCACGTGCGGCTTGACTTCATCGTGTCAAAGAGCCCTCTAGTGCCCTTCAACTCGACGATATGTCCGAGAAACGGCCCAAAAAGGCGCCAAAAAGCCCCAAAATCTGCGCCATGTGCACCAACCCCCCGAAACCAAGCACGGGCCGTATCTTGGGCTATGTGGCTCCAAATCCGATTCCGAGGGCACCTATTCCACCCGCAAGCCCCCACTTTTTGTGGTTTCCAAGCCTCAGAATTGCTAAACGAGACGCCTAGACCCCCGTACCAATGGTCACTTGGTGGAGCCGGAGGGCAGCCCGGCCCGCGCACGGCGGGGGCCAACGGTGGGTCCACCAGGGTCCCCGGGGCGAAAAAAAAGATTTTTTTCAAAGTTGTTCCTAAGCCACTTGGAATGCTCAAACAGGTGTTTTTAGCCCATTTTGAGCCCGTGGTGACGCGTTTTGGGCCATGGGAAATCCCAAAATGCCTTGAAAATGGGCCGTTTCAAGACCAAAAATGCGTCAAAAATGGGTCAAAAACGCGTTTTTCCAAAAATGATCCTGGACCATTTGGGATGCTCAAACAAGTGTTTTTACCCCATTTTGAGCCCGTGGTGACGTGTTTTGGCCCATGGAAAATCCCAAAATGCCTTGAAAATGGGCCATTTTGGGACCAAAAGTGGGTCAAAAATGGGTCAAAAACGCGTTTTTCCAAAAGTGATCCTCAACCATTTGGGATGCTCAAACAAGTGTTTGTAGCCCATTTGGACGTGTTTTGGTCCATGGAAAATCCCAAAATGCCTTGAAAATGGATCGTTTTGGGACCAAAAGTGGGTCAAAAATGGGTCAAAAACGCATTTTTGCAAAAGTGATCCTAGACCATTGGGGGTGCACAGAGAAGTGATTTGAGCCCATTTTGAGCCCGTTTTGATCGAGTTTAGTCCCTTCCGCTACGTGTATGCACCAAGTTGTACCCTTGGCGCGTACCTTAGAGTGGAGCCACGTAGAGTATGGGAGAGGGGTGTAGATTAGAGGATATATACATATATATATATATATATATATATATATATATATATATATATATCCTCCAATCTACACCCCTCTCCCAACTCTAGGTGGCTCCACCACACGGCTCTAAGGTACG
Source organism: Eutreptiella sp. 'Long Island Sound 2002' (assembly GCA_964036045.1). NCBI lineage: Eukaryota > Euglenozoa > Euglenophyceae > Eutreptiales > Eutreptiaceae > Eutreptiella > Eutreptiella sp. 'Long Island Sound 2002'. Next base: position 18,270,415 of record OZ038380.1, on the reverse strand, counting down.
GGCGAAGGGCACAAAGTGGTGCATACATGTGGTGGAAGGGGCTAAACTCGGTCAAAACGGGCTCAAAACGGGCTAAAAACACTTGTTTGAGCATCCCAAATGGTCTGGGATCACTTTTGGAAAAACCCGTTTTTGACCCACTTTTGACCCATTTTTGGTCTCAAAATGGCCCATTTTCGAGGCATTTTGGGATCTTCCATGAGCCCAAACCTGTCGCCACGGGCTCAAAATGGGCTAAAACCACTTGTTTGAGCATCATAAATGGTCCAGGATCACTTTTGGAAAAACGCGTTTTTGACCCATTTTTGACCCATTGTTGGTCCCAAAACGGCCCATTTTCAAGGCATTTTGGGATTTTCCATGGCCCAAAACGCGCCACCACGGGCTCCAAACGGCCTAAAAACACTTGTTTGAGCATCCCAAGTGGTCTAGGAACAACTTTGGAAAAAATGGTTTTTTTCGCCCCGGGGACCCTGGTGGACCCACCGTTGGCCCCCACTGTGCGTGGGCTGGCCGGCCCTCCGGCTGCACCAAGTGACCACTGGTACGGGGGTCTACGTGTCTCGTTGGGCAATTCTGAGGCTTGGAAACCATAAAAAGCGGGGGGTTGCGGGTGGACTAGGTGCCCTTGGAATTCGGTTTGGAGCCATGTAGTCCAAGATACGGCCCGTTCTTGGTTTCGGGGTGCTGGTGCACATTGCGCAGCTTTTGGGGCTTTTTGGCGCCTATTTGGGCCGTTTCTCCGACATATCGTGGAGTTAGAGGGCACCAAAGGTCCCTTGGTCACGAGAAGGGCAAGCCGCACGTGGAGTGTAGCAGCCGTTTGCCTTCGTTTGGCTGTTTTGAACCCTTACTAGGGCTTTTTTGGGCGAAAAATGGCTGTTTTTGGCCCAGAACTGCGCAGATTTGGGAGGGCACCTCCCAACTTGGCGCCACCGCCCCAGGCCGCCACTGGTTAGTTTTTGGCTCAAAACTTGGATTTGGCAAGGCCACCACCTAGGCTGTAGGATGGCTAAAATAGAGTCAGGCCCGAGGCGATGGGAAGGTGCAATGGCCAAAACGGCACGGAGACGTGTTGTTGCTTGTTGCTTGTTAGCTAAATTTAAGGGGAGAGGGGTGTAGTAATATATATATATATATATATATATATATATATATATATATATCCTCTAATCTACACCCCTCTCCCCAACTCTAGGTGGCTCCACCATACGGCTCTAAGGTACGTTCGAAGGGTACAACTTGGTGCATACACGTGGCGGAAAAGGCTAAACTCGATCAAAACGAGCTCAAAATGGGCTCAAAACACTTGTTTGTGCACCCCCAATTGTCCAGGATCAGTTTTGGAAAAACGCGGATTTGAACCATTTTTCACCCATTTTTGGTCCCAAAATGCCCTAATTTCAAGGCATCTTGGGATTTTCCATGGCCCAAAACGCGTGACCACGGGCTCAAAATGGGCTAAAAACACTTGTTTGAGCATCCCAAATGGTCCAGGATCACTTTTGGAAAAACACTTTTTTGACCCATTTTCGACCCGTTTTTGGTCCCAAAACGGCCTATTTTCAAGGCTTTTCGGGATTTTCCATGGCCCAAAACGCGTCACCACGGGCTCAAAACGGGCTAAAAACACTTGTTTCAGCATCCCAAATGGTGTAGGAACAACTTTGGAAAAAATCATTTTTTTCGCCCGCGGGACCCTGGTGGACCCACCATTGGACCCCACCGTGCGCGGGCTGGGCTGCCCTCCGGCTCCACCAAGTAAACTCTGGTACGGGGGTGTAGTCATCTCATTGGGCGATTCTCAGGCTTGGAAACCACAAAAAGTGGGGGGTTGCGGGTGGAATTGGTGTCCCTGGAATTCGGTTTTGAGCCACGTAGCCCAAGATATGGCCCGTGCTTGGTTTTGGGCTTGTTTGACACAAACAGCGCACATTCAGGCCATTTGGGGCCATTTTTGGGCCGTTTCTCGGACATATCGTGGAGCTAGAGGGCAAGAAAGGGCTCTTTGGCATGGGGCAATTGAGGCGCACGTGAAGTGTAGGAACCGTTTGCCGTTGTTTGGCCGTTTTGAGTGGGTTTCAGGACTGTTTTGGGCCAAAAAAGGCTGTTTTGGGGCACAAAATGCGCAGTTTTGGGAGGGCACCTCCCGACTTGGCGCCCCCAGCCCGGGGCACCACCGGTGAGTTTTTGGCTCAAAACTTGGATTTGGCAAGGCCACCACCTAGGCTCTAGGATGGCTAGAGTAGAGTAGAGCCCGGAGCGATGAGGCGGAGCAATGGCCAAAACGGAAAGGAGAAGTGCTTGCTTGTTGTTGCTTGTTAGCTAGATTTAAGGGGAGAGGGGTGTAGTAATATATATCTATATCTATATATATATATATATATATATATATATATATGTATGTATGTATATATCGCTCTTTATTTATTCTCTCTATGTGGACACCAGTTCCATTGTTTCTTGTCTGTGTGCAATGAAGATGCTTGCAACTCATGGAAACCATTCTTGCTTAAGTTTTGTTGGAGACAAGGCAAAACAAAAAATGTGCAAAAAAATGTGCAACAACAAATGATGGGCAACAACAAATGGAAAATGTATACACCACTGGAAAACACACACACAGAAAAAAAATAGGAAAAAACATTGAAAAATAGCCCAAACAGGGCAAAAGCGGCAAAATAAACAAAAAAACACATTAGTTTGGGTTTGACGGGCTGACGGGACGGGAGGGGAAAAGCTTGGCTGTCCACATCAGAGCGTATGGCACTTGGAGTGGGATTCCCACGGATACGGCTTCCCACTGCTGCCGCCCACACCCGCATGCACAGCTTACCGCCGGCATGCAACAGCCCCGTGCTGCTGCTGAGGTGGGCAGCTCAATACAAATGCGCCATTGATGGGACCTCGAGGCTGAGGGTCCTGCTACAGACCGCTACAGGGGGTTTGTTCAGGTCTGTGTGGGGCTCACTGGGCTGAGGGGGGGGGGATGGACCCGGACGGCTGCTACCGCGAGCACCGACAGTCCGCTCACAGTGGAGGAGGGATTGCGCTGGACCAACAAGCCCCCCCTTCCCCAGATATGTACGTATACACATATACAAATACGCTCATACGAACACCATGTCTATTTAAAGAGCTTGTGTCTATGTGTATATGTTGTGTATACCGAAGCCATTATCTTGTCTGTTGACACTGTGCATGCATGCAGACACTTTGCATAGTTTGTAGACACTGTGCACCACAAGTTCACTCGGCCTGCTAATTGTAGACACTGTCCGGACGCGAAAAGACAATATTTGGGAAGGGAGCCGAAGGCCGCCATCCCAAAAAAAGGGTCCGCTAACATCTTTGACCAGTGCACATGGGCATGTCTCTGGAGCGAACGAAGCGAGCAAAGAAGGCGCATAGGGGGAGGTGTATACACACATATATGCGTACATGTATACACATTATACGCGTAAATATACACATACACATGTACATGCGTATACATATGCACACGTATATGCGACGCATACGCAAAGTATATGCGTAAACGCGTATACATACAGCCCCCACCTTCCAACACCAAAATCCATATTGTGGATCATACTTGGCCACCCATGACTCTGACCATGTCCGCAATCTACCAATGATGCGACCAATGACCCAACCAATAACTCTCCCCATGACTCTATCCGCAGACAGACAGAGATCGGTGGGTGGAGAAATCAGTATTTTCAGCAACATGCGGAGCGCTGGTCAGCACTGACTGCCACGTCACACTGCTGCACCCATGACACCGAATGATACCAACTGCCACCCCTGGCCCTGACTTCAGGCCTGCACACCTCCGGAACGGGAGCAATAGCGTCGGGACTTTGGCCAATCACTTGAAGTTTGGGCGGGTCCATCTTGTTCTCTCTGGGCAAGTTGAGCCACAGCTGCAGACGGGATGTGGGGCGAAGGCTGGGGAGCCTTTGGCAGCTTTCGGCGCAAAGCCGGGGCACTGGAAGGGTGGTAAGGACTGGCCTCCAAGTATCCAAGTAAGACAGAG